>CM069407.1:313234662-313247162 GCA_035609135.1 Eleutherodactylus coqui
GAGTCAGTCAGTCAGTGAGTCAGTCAGTCAGTGAGTCAGTCAGTGAGTCAGTCAGTCAGTGAGTCAGTCAGTCAGTGAGTCAGTCAGTCAGTGAGTCAGTCAGTGAGTCAGTCAGTGAGTCAGTCAGTCAGTGAGTCAGTCAGTCAGTCAGTGAGTCAGTCAGTGAGTCAGTCAGTGAGTCAGTCAGTGAGTCAGTCAGTGAGTCAGTCAGTGAGTCAGTCAGTGAGTCAGTCAGTGAGTCAGTCAGTGAGTCAGTCAGTGAGTCAGTCAGTGAGTCAGTCAGTGAGTCAGTCAGTGAGTCAGTCAGTGAGTCAGTCAGTGAGTCAGTCAGTGAGTCAGTCAGTGAGTCAGTCAGTGAGTCAGTCAGTGAGTCAGTCAGTGAGTCAGTCAGTGAGTCAGTCAGTGAGTCAGTCAGTCAGTGAGTCAGTCAGTCAGTGAGTCAGTCAGTGAGTCAGTCAGTGAGTCAGTCAGTGAGTCAGTCAGTGAGTCAGTCAGTGAGTCAGTCAGTGAGTCAGTCAGTGAGTCAGTCAGTGAGTCAGTCAGTCAGTGAGTCAGTCAGTGAGTCAGTCAGTCAGTGAGTCAGTCAGTCAGTGAGTCAGTCAGTGAGTCAGTCAGTGAGTCAGTCAGTCAGTGAGTCAGTCAGTGAGTCAGTGAGTCAGTCAGTGAGTCAGTCAGTGAGTCAGTCAGTGAGTCAGTCAGTGAGTCAGTCAGTGAGTCAGTCAGTGAGTCAGTCAGTGAGTCAGTCAGTGAGTCAGTCAGTCAGTGAGTCAGTCAGTGAGTCAGTCAGTCAGTGAGTCAGTCAGTCAGTGAGTCAGTCAGTGAGTCAGTCAGTGAGTCAGTCAGTCAGTGAGTCAGTCAGTGAGTCAGTCAGTGAGTCAGTCAGTGAGTCAGTCAGTGAGTCAGTCAGTGAGTCAGTCAGTGAGTCAGTCAGTGAGTCAGTCAGTGAGTCAGTCAGTGAGTCAGTCAGTGAGTCAGTCAGTCAGTCAGTCAGTGAGTGAGTGAGTCAGTCAGTCAGTGAGTGAGTCAGTCAGTGAGTCAGTCAGTGAGTCAGTCAGTCAGTGAGTCAGTCAGTGAGTCAGTCAGTGAGTCAGTCAGTGAGTCAGTCAGTGAGTCAGTCAGTCAGTGAGTCAGTCAGTGAGTCAGTCAGTGAGTCAGTCAGTGAGTCAGTCAGTCAGTGAGTCAGTCAGTCAGTCAGTCAGTGAGTCAGTCAGTCAGTGAGTCAGTCAGTGAGTCAGTCAGTGAGTCAGTCAGTGAGTCAGTCAGTCAGTGAGTCAGTCAGTGAGTCAGTCAGTGAGTCAGTCAGTCAGTGAGTCAGTCAGTGAGTCAGTCAGTGAGTCAGTCAGTGAGTCAGTCAGTGAGTCAGTGAGTCAGTCAGTGAGTCAGTCAGTGAGTCAGTCAGTGAGTCAGTCAGTGAGTGAGTGAGTCAGTGAGTGAGTGAGTCAGTCAGTGAGTGAGTGAGTCAGTCAGTGAGTGAGTGAGTCAGTCAGTGAGTCAGTCAGTGAGTCAGTCAGTCAGTGAGTCAGTCAGTGAGTCAGTCAGTGAGTCAGTCAGTGAGTCAGTCAGTGAGTCAGTCAGTGAGTCAGTCAGTGAGTCAGTCAGTGAGTCAGTCAGTGAGTCAGTCAGTGAGTCAGTCAGTCAGTGAGTCAGTCAGTGAGTCAGTCAGTGAGTCAGTCAGTCAGTGAGTCAGTCAGTCAGTCAGTCAGTGAGTCAGTCAGTCAGTGAGTCAGTCAGTCAGTGAGTCAGTCAGTGAGTCAGTCAGTGAGTCAGTCAGTGAGTCAGTCAGTGAGTCAGTCAGTGAGTCAGTCAGTGAGTCAGTCAGTCAGTGAGTCAGTCAGTCAGTCAGTCAGTCAGTCAGTCAGTCAGTGAGTCAGTCAGTCAGTGAGTCAGTCAGTGAGTCAGTCAGTGAGTCAGTCAGTGAGTCAGTCAGTGAGTCAGTCAGTGAGTCAGTCAGTGAGTCAGTCAGTGAGTCAGTCAGTCAGTGAGTCAGTCAGTGAGTCAGTCAGTCAGTGAGTCAGTCAGTGAGTCAGTCAGTCAGTGAGTCAGTCAGTGAGTCAGTCAGTGAGTCAGTCAGTGAGTCAGTCAGTGAGTCAGTCAGTGAGTCAGTCAGTGAGTCAGTCAGTGAGTCAGTGAGTCAGTCAGTGAGTCAGTGAGTCAGTCAGTGAGTCAGTGAGTCAGTCAGTGAGTCAGTCAGTGAGTCAGTCAGTGAGTCAGTCAGTGAGTCAGTCAGTGAGTCAGTCAGTGAGTCAGTCAGTGAGTCAGTCAGTGAGTCAGTCAGTGAGTCAGTCAGTGAGTCAGTCAGTGAGTCAGTCAGTGAGTCAGTCAGTGAGTCAGTCAGTGAGTCAGTCAGTGAGTCAGTCAGTGAGTCAGTCAGTCAGTGAGTCAGTCAGTCAGTGAGTCAGTCAGTGAGTCAGTCAGTCAGTGAGTCAGTCAGTGAGTCAGTCAGTCAGTGAGTCAGTCAGTGAGTCAGTCAGTCAGTGAGTCAGTCAGTGAGTCAGTCAGTCAGTCAGTGAGTCAGTGAGTCAGTCAGTCAGTCAGTCAGTCAGTGAGTCAGTGAGTCAGTCAGTCAGTCAGTCAGTCAGTGAGTCAGTGAGTCAGTGAGTCAGTGAGTCAGTCAGTCAGTCAGTCAGTCAGTCAGTCAGTCAGTGAGTCAGTCAGTCAGTGAGTCAGTGAGTCAGTCAGTCAGTGAGTCAGTCAGTCAGTGAGTCAGTCAGTCAGTGAGTCAGTCAGTCAGTGAGTCAGTCAGTCAGTCAGTCAGTCAGTCAGTCAGTGAGTCAGTCAGTGAGTCAGTCAGTCAGTCAGTGAGTCAGTCAGTCAGTGAGTCAGTCAGTCAGTGAGTCAGTCAGTCAGTGAGTCAGTGAGTCAGTGAGTCAGTCAGTGAGTCAGTGAGTCAGTGAGTCAGTCAGTGAGTCAGTCAGTGAGTCAGTCAGTGAGTCAGTCAGTGAGTCAGTCAGTGAGTCAGTCAGTGAGTCAGTCAGTGAGTCAGTCAGTGAGTCAGTCAGTGAGTCAGTCAGTGAGTCAGTCAGTGAGTCAGTCAGTGAGTCAGTCAGTGAGTCAGTCAGTGAGTCAGTCAGTGAGTCAGTCAGTGAGTCAGTCAGTGAGTCAGTCAGTCAGTGAGTCAGTCAGTGAGTCAGTGAGTCAGTCAGTGAGTCAGTGAGTCAGTCAGTGAGTCAGTCAGTGAGTCAGTCAGTGAGTCAGTCAGTGAGTCAGTCAGTGAGTCAGTCAGTGAGTCAGTCAGTGAGTCAGTCAGTGAGTCAGTCAGTGAGTCAGTCAGTGAGTCAGTCAGTCAGTGAGTCAGTCAGTCAGTGAGTCAGTCAGTCAGTGAGTGAGTCAGTCAGTCAGTGAGTCAGTCAGTCAGTGAGTCAGTCAGTGAGTCAGTCAGTGAGTCAGTCAGTGAGTCAGTCAGTGAGTCAGTCAGTGAGTCAGTCAGTGAGTCAGTCAGTGAGTCAGTCAGTCAGTGAGTCAGTCAGTGAGTCAGTCAGTGAGTCAGTCAGTGAGTCAGTCAGTGAGTCAGTCAGTGAGTCAGTCAGTCAGTGAGTCAGTCAGTGAGTCAGTCAGTGAGTCAGTCAGTGAGTCAGTCAGTGAGTCAGTCAGTGAGTCAGTCAGTGAGTCAGTCAGTGAGTCAGTCAGTCAGTGAGTCAGTCAGTGAGTCAGTCAGTCAGTGAGTCAGTCAGTCAGTGAGTCAGTCAGTCAGTGAGTCAGTCAGTGAGTCAGTCAGTGAGTCAGTCAGTCAGTGAGTCAGTCAGTGAGTCAGTCAGTCAGTGAGTCAGTCAGTGAGTCAGTCAGTGAGTCAGTCAGTGAGTCAGTCAGTGAGTCAGTCAGTGAGTCAGTCAGTGAGTCAGTCAGTCAGTCAGTGAGTGAGTGAGTCAGTCAGTCAGTGAGTGAGTCAGTCAGTGAGTCAGTCAGTGAGTCAGTCAGTCAGTGAGTCAGTCAGTGAGTCAGTCAGTGAGTCAGTCAGTGAGTCAGTCAGTCAGTGAGTCAGTCAGTCAGTGAGTCAGTCAGTGAGTCAGTCAGTGAGTCAGTCAGTGAGTCAGTCAGTCAGTGAGTCAGTCAGTCAGTGAGTCAGTCAGTGAGTCAGTCAGTGAGTCAGTCAGTGAGTCAGTCAGTGAGTCAGTCAGTCAGTGAGTCAGTCAGTCAGTGAGTCAGTCAGTGAGTCAGTCAGTCAGTGAGTCAGTCAGTGAGTCAGTCAGTGAGTCAGTCAGTGAGTCAGTCAGTCAGTCAGTCAGTGAGTCAGTCAGTGAGTCAGTCAGTCAGTGAGTCAGTCAGTGAGTCAGTCAGTGAGTCAGTCAGTGAGTCAGTCAGTGAGTCAGTCAGTGAGTCAGTCAGTCAGTGAGTCAGTCAGTGAGTCAGTCAGTGAGTCAGTCAGTGAGTCAGTCAGTGAGTCAGTCAGTGAGTCAGTCAGTGAGTCAGTCAGTGAGTCAGTCAGTGAGTCAGTCAGTGAGTCAGTCAGTGAGTCAGTCAGTGAGTCAGTCAGTGAGTCAGTCAGTGAGTCAGTCAGTGAGTCAGTCAGTGAGTCAGTCAGTGAGTCAGTCAGTGAGTCAGTCAGTGAGTCAGTCAGTGAGTCAGTCAGTGAGTCAGTCAGTGAGTCAGTCAGTGAGTCAGTCAGTGAGTCAGTCAGTGAGTCAGTCAGTGAGTCAGTCAGTGAGTCAGTCAGTGAGTCAGTCAGTGAGTCAGTCAGTGAGTCAGTCAGTGAGTCAGTCAGTGAGTCAGTCAGTGAGTCAGTCAGTGAGTCAGTCAGTGAGTCAGTCAGTGAGTCAGTCAGTGAGTCAGTCAGTGAGTCAGTCAGTGAGTCAGTCAGTGAGTCAGTCAGTGAGTCAGTCAGTGAGTCAGTCAGTGAGTCAGTCAGTGAGTCAGTCAGTGAGTCAGTCAGTGAGTCAGTCAGTGAGTCAGTCAGTGAGTCAGTCAGTGAGTCAGTCAGTGAGTCAGTCAGTGAGTCAGTCAGTGAGTCAGTCAGTGAGTCAGTCAGTGAGTCAGTCAGTGAGTCAGTCAGTGAGTCAGTCAGTGAGTCAGTCAGTGAGTCAGTCAGTGAGTCAGTCAGTGAGTCAGTCAGTGAGTCAGTCAGTGAGTCAGTCAGTGAGTCAGTCAGTGAGTCAGTCAGTGAGTCAGTCAGTGAGTCAGTCAGTGAGTCAGTCAGTGAGTCAGTCAGTGAGTCAGTCAGTGAGTCAGTCAGTGAGTCAGTCAGTGAGTCAGTCAGTGAGTCAGTCAGTGAGTCAGTCAGTGAGTCAGTCAGTGAGTCAGTCAGTGAGTCAGTCAGTGAGTCAGTCAGTGAGTCAGTCAGTCAGTGAGTCAGTCAGTGAGTCAGTCAGTGAGTGAGTCAGTGAGTGAGTCAGTCAGTCAGTGAGTGAGTCAGTGAGTGAGTCAGTCAGTCAGTGAGTGAGTCAGTGAGTGAGTCAGTCAGTCAGTGAGTCAGTCAGTCAGTGAGTCAGTCAGTCAGTGAGTCAGTCAGTCAGTGAGTCAGTCAGTCAGTGAGTCAGTCAGTCAGTGAGTCAGTCAGTCAGTGAGTCAGTCAGTCAGTGAGTCAGTCAGTGAGTCAGTCAGTGAGTCAGTCAGTGAGTCAGTCAGTGAGTCAGTCAGTGAGTCAGTCAGTGAGTCAGTCAGTGAGTCAGTCAGTGAGTCAGTCAGTGAGTCAGTCAGTCAGTGAGTCAGTCAGTGAGTCAGTCAGTCAGTGAGTCAGTCAGTGAGTCAGTCAGTCAGTGAGTCAGTCAGTGAGTCAGTCAGTGAGTCAGTCAGTCAGTGAGTCAGTCAGTGAGTCAGTCAGTCAGTCAGTCAGTCAGTCAGTCAGTCAGTCAGTCAGTCAGTCAGTCAGTCAGTCAGTCAGTCAGTGAGTCAGTGAGTCAGTGAGTCAGTGAGTCAGTGAGTCAGTGAGTCAGTCAGTCAGTGAGTCAGTCAGTCAGTGAGTCAGTCAGTCAGTGAGTCAGTCAGTCAGTGAGTCAGTCAGTCAGTCAGTCAGTCAGTCAGTCAGTCAGTCAGTCAGTGAGTCAGTCAGTCAGTGAGTCAGTGAGTCAGTGAGTCAGTGAGTCAGTCAGTCAGTGAGTCAGTCAGTCAGTGAGTCAGTCAGTCAGTCAGTCAGTCAGTCAGTCAGTCAGTGAGTCAGTCAGTCAGTGAGTCAGTGAGTCAGTCAGTCAGTCAGTGAGTCAGTAAGTCAGTGAGTCAGTAAGTCAGTGAGTCAGTGAGTCAGTGAGTCAGTCAGTGAGTCAGTGAGTCAGTCAGTGAGTCAGTGAGTCAGTCAGTGAGTCAGTCAGTGAGTCAGTCAGTGAGTCAGTCAGTGAGTCAGTCAGTGAGTCAGTCAGTGAGTCAGTCAGTGAGTCAGTCAGTGAGTCAGTCAGTGAGTCAGTCAGTGAGTCAGTCAGTGAGTCAGTCAGTGAGTCAGTCAGTGAGTCAGTCAGTGAGTCAGTCAGTGAGTCAGTCAGTGAGTCAGTCAGTGAGTCAGTCAGTGAGTCAGTCAGTGAGTCAGTCAGTGAGTCAGTCAGTGAGTCAGTCAGTCAGTGAGTCAGTCAGTGAGTCAGTCAGTCAGTGAGTCAGTCAGTCAGTGAGTCAGTCAGTCAGTGAGTCAGTCAGTCAGTGAGTCAGTCAGTCAGTGAGTCAGTCAGTCAGTGAGTCAGTCAGTGAGTCAGTGAGTCAGTCAGTCAGTGAGTCAGTCAGTCAGTGAGTCAGTCAGTGAGTGAGTCAGTCAGTGAGTCAGTCAGTGAGTCAGTCAGTGAGTCAGTCAGTGAGTCAGTCAGTGAGTCAGTCAGTGAGTCAGTCAGTGAGTCAGTCAGTGAGTCAGTCAGTGAGTCAGTCAGTGAGTCAGTCAGTCAGTGAGTCAGTCAGTGAGTCAGTCAGTGAGTCAGTCAGTCAGTGAGTCAGTCAGTGAGTCAGTCAGTCAGTGAGTCAGTCAGTCAGTGAGTCAGTCAGTCAGTGAGTCAGTCAGTCAGTGAGTCAGTCAGTCAGTGAGTCAGTGAGTCAGTCAGTCAGTGAGTCAGTCAGTCAGTGAGTCAGTCAGTGAGTCAGTCAGTCAGTGAGTCAGTCAGTCAGTGAGTCAGTGAGTCAGTGAGTCAGTCAGTCAGTCAGTCAGTCAGTGAGTCAGTCAGTCAGTCAGTCAGTCAGTCAGTGAGTCAGTGAGTCAGTCAGTGAGTCAGTGAGTCAGTCAGTGAGTCAGTGAGTCAGTCAGTCAGTCAGTCAGTCAGTGAGTCAGTCAGTGAGTCAGTCAGTCAGTGAGTCAGTCAGTGAGTCAGTCAGTCAGTGAGTCAGTCAGTGAGTCAGTCAGTCAGTGAGTCAGTGAGTGAGTCAGTGAGTCAGTCAGTCAGTGAGTCAGTCAGTCAGTGAGTCAGTCAGTCAGTGAGTCAGTCAGTGAGTCAGTGAGTCAGTGAGTCAGTGAGTCAGTGAGTCAGTGAGTCAGTCAGTGAGTCAGTGAGTCAGTCAGTGAGTGAGTGAGTCAGTCAGTAAGTCAGTGAGTCAGTGAGTCAGTCAGTGAGTCAGTGAGTCAGTCAGTGAGTCAGTCAGTGAGTCAGTGAGTCAGTCAGTGAGTCAGTCAGTGAGTCAGTCAGTGAGTCAGTCAGTGAGTCAGTCAGTGAGTCAGTCAGTGAGTCAGTCAGTGAGTCAGTCAGTGAGTCAGTCAGTGAGTCAGTCAGTGAGTCAGTCAGTGAGTCAGTCAGTGAGTCAGTCAGTGAGTCAGTCAGTGAGTCAGTCAGTGAGTCAGTCAGTGAGTCAGTCAGTGAGTCAGTCAGTGAGTCAGTCAGTGAGTCAGTCAGTGAGTCAGTCAGTGAGTCAGTCAGTGAGTCAGTCAGTGAGTCAGTCAGTGAGTCAGTCAGTGAGTCAGTCAGTGAGTCAGTCAGTGAGTCAGTCAGTGAGTCAGTGAGTCAGTCAGTCAGTGAGTCAGTGAGTCAGTCAGTGAGTCAGTCAGTGAGTCAGTCAGTGAGTCAGTGAGTCAGTCAGTCAGTGAGTCAGTCAGTGAGTCAGTCAGTGAGTCAGTCAGTGAGTCAGTCAGTGAGTCAGTCAGTGAGTCAGTCAGTGAGTCAGTCAGTGAGTCAGTCAGTGAGTCAGTCAGTGAGTCAGTCAGTGAGTCAGTCAGTGAGTCAGTCAGTGAGTCAGTCAGTGAGTCAGTCAGTGAGTCAGTCAGTGAGTCAGTCAGTGAGTCAGTGAGTCAGTCAGTGAGTCAGTCAGTGAGTCAGTGAGTCAGTCAGTGAGTCAGTGAGTCAGTCAGTGAGTCAGTGAGTCAGTCAGTGAGTCAGTGAGTCAGTCAGTGAGTCAGTCAGTCAGTCAGTGAGTCAGTCAGTGAGTCAGTCAGTCAGTCAGTCAGTCAGTCAGTGAGTCAGTCAGTCAGTCAGTCAGTCAGTCAGTGAGTCAGTCAGTCAGTCAGTGAGTCAGTCAGTCAGTCAGTCAGTCAGTCAGTGAGTCAGTCAGTCAGTGAGTCAGTCAGTCAGTGAGTCAGTCAGTCAGTGAGTGAGTCAGTCAGTAAGTCAGTGAGTCAGTGAGTCAGTCAGTGAGTCAGTGAGTCAGTCAGTGAGTCAGTGAGTCAGTCAGTGAGTCAGTGAGTCAGTCAGTGAGTCAGTGAGTCAGTCAGTCAGTGAGTCAGTCAGTGAGTCAGTCAGTGAGTCAGTCAGTCAGTGAGTCAGTCAGTCAGTGAGTCAGTCAGTGAGTCAGTCAGTCAGTGAGTCAGTCAGTGAGTCAGTCAGTCAGTGAGTCAGTCAGTCAGTGAGTCAGTCAGTGAGTCAGTCAGTCAGTGAGTCAGTCAGTGAGTCAGTCAGTCAGTGAGTCAGTCAGTCAGTGAGTCAGTCAGTCAGTGAGTCAGTCAGTCAGTGAGTCAGTCAGTCAGTGAGTCAGTCAGTCAGTGAGTCAGTCAGTGAGTCAGTCAGTGAGTCAGTCAGTGAGTCAGTCAGTCAGTGAGTCAGTCAGTGAGTCAGTCAGTCAGTGAGTCAGTCAGTGAGTCAGTCAGTGAGTCAGTCAGTGAGTCAGTCAGTGAGTCAGTCAGTGAGTCAGTCAGTGAGTCAGTCAGTCAGTGAGTCAGTGAGTCAGTGAGTCAGTGAGTCAGTCAGTCAGTCAGTGAGTCAGTCAGTGAGTCAGTCAGTGAGTCAGTCAGTCAGTGAGTCAGTCAGTCAGTGAGTCAGTCAGTCAGTGAGTCAGTCAGTGAGTCAGTCAGTCAGTGAGTCAGTCAGTCAGTGAGTCAGTCAGTCAGTGAGTCAGTCAGTGAGTCAGTCAGTCAGTGAGCCAGTCAGTGAGTCAGTCAGTCAGTGAGTCAGTCAGTGAGTCAGTCAGTGAGTCAGTCAGTGAGTCAGTCAGTGAGTCAGTCAGTGAGTCAGTCAGTGAGTCAGTCAGTGAGTCAGTCAGTGAGTCAGTCAGTGAGTCAGTCAGTCAGTGAGTCAGTCAGTCAGTGAGTCAGTCAGTCAGTGAGTCAGTGAGTCAGTGAGTCAGTCAGTCAGTCAGTGAGTCAGTCAGTGAGTCAGTCAGTGAGTCAGTCAGTCAGTGAGTCAGTCAGTGAGTCAGTCAGTCAGTGAGTCAGTCAGTGAGTCAGTCAGTCAGTGAGTCAGTCAGTGAGTCAGTCAGTCAGTGAGTCAGTCAGTCAGTCAGTCAGTGAGTCAGTCAGTGAGTCAGTCAGTGAGTCAGTCAGTGAGTCAGTCAGTGAGTCAGTCAGTGAGTCAGTCAGTGAGTCAGTCAGTGAGTCAGTCAGTGAGTCAGTCAGTGAGTCAGTCAGTGAGTCAGTCAGTGAGTCAGTCAGTGAGTCAGTCAGTGAGTCAGTCAGTGAGTCAGTCAGTGAGTCAGTCAGTGAGTCAGTGAGTCAGTGAGTCAGTCAGTCAGTCAGTCAGTCAGTGAGTCAGTCAGTCAGTCAGTGAGTCAGTCAGTCAGTCAGTCAGTCAGTCAGTCAGTCAGTCAGTCAGTCAGTCAGTCAGTCAGTCAGTGAGTCAGTGAGTCAGTGAGTCAGTGAGTCAGTCAGTCAGTCAGTCAGTCAGTCAGTGAGTCAGTCAGTCAGTGAGTCAGTCAGTCAGTCAGTCAGTCAGTCAGTCAGTCAGTCAGTGAGTCAGTGAGTCAGTCAGTCAGTCAGTCAGTCAGTCAGTCAGTCAGTCAGTCAGTCAGTCAGTCAGTCAGTCAGTCAGTCAGTCAGTCAGTGAGTCAGTCAGTGAGTCAGTCAGTCAGTGAGTCAGTCAGTCAGTGAGTCAGTCAGTCAGTGAGTCAGTCAGTGAGTCAGTCAGTGAGTCAGTCAGTGAGTCAGTCAGTGAGTCAGTCAGTGAGTCAGTCAGTGAGTCAGTCAGTGAGTCAGTCAGTGAGTCAGTCAGTGAGTCAGTCAGTGAGTCAGTCAGTGAGTCAGTCAGTGAGTCAGTCAGTGAGTCAGTCAGTGAGTCAGTCAGTGAGTCAGTCAGTGAGTCAGTCAGTGAGTCAGTCAGTGAGTCAGTCAGTGAGTCAGTCAGTGAGTCAGTCAGTGAGTCAGTCAGTGAGTCAGTCAGTGAGTCAGTCAGTGAGTCAGTCAGTGAGTCAGTCAGTGAGTCAGTCAGTGAGTCAGTCAGTGAGTCAGTCAGTGAGTCAGTCAGTGAGTCAGTCAGTGAGTCAGTCAGTGAGTCAGTCAGTGAGTCAGTCAGTGAGTCAGTCAGTGAGTCAGTCAGTGAGTCAGTCAGTGAGTCAGTCAGTGAGTCAGTCAGTGAGTCAGTCAGTGAGTCAGTCAGTGAGTCAGTCAGTGAGTCAGTCAGTGAGTCAGTCAGTGAGTCAGTCAGTGAGTCAGTCAGTGAGTCAGTCAGTGAGTCAGTCAGTGAGTCAGTCAGTGAGTCAGTCAGTGAGTCAGTCAGTGAGTCAGTCAGTCAGTGAGTCAGTCAGTGAGTCAGTCAGTGAGTCAGTCAGTGAGTCAGTCAGTGAGTCAGTCAGTCAGTGAGTCAGTCAGTCAGTGAGTCAGTCAGTCAGTGAGTCAGTCAGTCAGTGAGTCAGTCAGTGAGTCAGTCAGTGAGTCAGTCAGTCAGTGAGTCAGTCAGTCAGTGAGTCAGTCAGTGAGTCAGTCAGTCAGTGAGTCAGTCAGTCAGTGAGTCAGTCAGTCAGTGAGTCAGTCAGTCAGTGAGTCAGTCAGTCAGTGAGTCAGTCAGTCAGTGAGTCAGTCAGTCAGTGAGTCAGTCAGTCAGTGAGTCAGTCAGTCAGTGAGTCAGTCAGTGAGTCAGTCAGTCAGTGAGTCAGTCAGTGAGTCAGTCAGTCAGTCGAGTCAGTCAGTCAGTGAGTCAGTCAGTCAGTGAGTCAGTCAGTCAGTGAGTCAGTCAGTCAGTGAGTCAGTCAGTCAGTGAGTCAGTCAGTCAGTGAGTCAGTCAGTCAGTGAGTCAGTCAGTCAGTGAGTCAGTCAGTCAGTGAGTCAGTCAGTCAGTGAGTCAGTCAGTCAGTCAGTGAGTCAGTCAGTCAGTGAGTCAGTCAGTCAGTCAGTGAGTCAGTCAGTCAGTGAGTCAGTCAGTCAGTGAGTCAGTCAGTCAGTGAGTCAGTCAGTCAGTGAGTCAGTCAGTCAGTGAGTCAGTCAGTCAGTGAGTCAGTCAGTCAGTGAGTCAGTCAGTCAGTGAGTCAGTCAGTCAGTGAGTCAGTCAGTCAGTGAGTCAGTCAGTCAGTGAGTCAGTCAGTCAGTGAGTCAGTCAGTCAGTCAGTGAGTCAGTCAGTCAGTGAGTCAGTCAGTCAGTGAGTCAGTCAGTCAGTGAGTCAGTCAGTCAGTGAGTCAGTCAGTCAGTGAGTCAGTCAGTCAGTGAGTCAGTCAGTCAGTGAGTCAGTCAGTGAGTCAGTCAGTGAGTCAGTCAGTGAGTCAGTCAGTGAGTCAGTCAGTCAGTGAGTCAGTCAGTGAGTCAGTCAGTCAGTGAGTCAGTCAGTCAGTGAGTCAGTCAGTGAGTCAGTCAGTGAGTCAGTCAGTCAGTCAGTCAGTCAGTCAGTCAGTCAGTCAGTCAGTCAGTGAGTCAGTGAGTCAGTCAGTCAGTGAGTCAGTCAGTCAGTCAGTCAGTGAGTCAGTCAGTGAGTCAGTCAGTGAGTCAGTCAGTCAGTGAGTCAGTCAGTGAGTCAGTCAGTGAGTCAGTCAGTGAGTCAGTCAGTGAGTCAGTCAGTGAGTCAGTCAGTGAGTCAGTCAGTGAGTCAGTCAGTGAGTCAGTCAGTGAGTCAGTCAGTGAGTCAGTCAGTGAGTCAGTGAGTCAGTGAGTCAGTCAGTGAGTCAGTCAGTGAGTCAGTCAGTGAGTCAGTCAGTGAGTCAGTCAGTCAGTGAGTCAGTCAGTGAGTCAGTCAGTCAGTGAGTCAGTCAGTGAGTCAGTCAGTGAGTCAGTCAGTGAGTCAGTCAGTGAGTCAGTCAGTGAGTCAGTCAGTCAGTGAGTCAGTCAGTCAGTGAGTCAGTCAGTCAGTGAGTCAGTCAGTCAGTGAGTCAGTCAGTCAGTGAGTCAGTCAGTCAGTGAGTCAGTCAGTCAGTGAGTCAGTCAGTCAGTGAGTCAGTCAGTCAGTGAGTCAGTCAGTCAGTGAGTGAGTCAGTCAGTCAGTGAGTCAGTCAGTGAGTCAGTCAGTGAGTCAGTCAGTGAGTCAGTCAGTGAGTCAGTCAG